>JAWZYV010011155.1:0-15285 GCA_038373885.1 Cheiracanthium punctorium
AGAAAGAAATTTTTTGCCCTCCCTTGAAAATATTTCGTCGACGTCCATGCATATGTCCTGTGGTAAGTTTTCATCTTCTTGCGTTCTATCAGCCCTGTGAACTTGTCGATCGAATTTGAGACCATACTGTAAATAAGGATAATACACTACTGGTAAAAAGTATTGCAAGTTTTAGAAATCTAACCCTTTTCAAGATGAAGCCCCCGTCTACATTAAAAATCAATATAATTAATATTTTTTAATGTCAACATGTTAAATTAATTTCTTCAAAGACAAGATAGCATTCAGTTAATGAACAAAAAAAATTTTTTAATTTATTGAAAAACATAGCATAAAAAATATATAGGTTATTATAGAAATCATAATCCCGAATAAAATAAAATAAATAATTAATTTCAAGTTATTCTCCAAAAAGAGGATACTAAATAAATGCAATTAAACTAAAGATCCTTTATTATGCTGCCGAGCAGCCTTGACTTTCATCACAACAGCCACTCTTTTAGTTATGGAATCCACAATGTTTTACAACACTTCCTTCGGTGTTTCAGGGTGCCAATGTAAATTATTGGTTCCTGAAGCTCTCATTTTGTTTTTTGGGGATTTTCAGATGTATTCTTTCCAATTATACTACATGAATTCTCAAAAATATTTAAATATGGCAAATTTCCTGCACGTTTTTTCTGGGCTTATTCTTGAAACGTTGGTTACATTTCTCAAACTTGCAATACTTTTGGCCAGTAGTGTAATTTCACAACCCGCTATTTTGGGGTGAGGCTGTAGTATCTGCCGATATGTGATGGCTAATCCTTATGAAATTTTAAATAAAAGTGCCTACTGTTAACATTTTTTTCTTTCTTCCTTGCACACAGGCGTGGGAGTACTCCACGTTCCTGTTCTGCGGCCTGAACTTGGCCGCGTTCCTCTTCATCTTGTTCGCCTACATCTCCATGTTCTTCACCATCTCGCACTCGAAGATAGGGCTGAGGTCGACGCAGCAGCTGCAGGACCGCACCATCGCCAAGCGGTTCGCATTCATAGTGGGCACGGACTTCCTGTGCTGGGTGCCCATAGTCCTCATCAAAGTCATCGCCATGAGCGGTGAGTTCACGAATTTCAAAACCGCAAGACCAACAAGAATTGGAGGGTCTTTGTGGTCCAACAACAAGACAACAAGACTTGTTGGATCTCAACAATCATTTGACTCATTCGTTGGTCTGCAACAACAAGACTTGTTGGATCAACAAGATCTCCAAGTCTTGTTAGTCTTGTTGGGCCATGAACCAACAAGACCATGTTCGTGCTGATGAAACAAGAAGACCATCTGGCAGAACAACCCGATGATGGTGACCCAGGTGACTATCACCTGGATCACCTGGTGATCCTGTTAACCAAGGATTACCAGGGAACCTAGAAGATCGGCCATGTTCGTTTAGACCAGTGGTCACCCAATTTATGATGATTCTGAGCTACCGTACTGATTTTAAATGCTATTGCTGGCTACAAACCAAAAGAATTACCAACTTTGTTTAAAGAAATTTGGTAGTTTTGTTGTCTGTAAAAGCTGTTAGTTGTCCTCAGCGTCCCATGTCATAAGCATCCAGCTAAGTGGAGGAATAAAGTTTAGTCAACCGGAGCATTAACGCGATCTATAGTACATGTCCCGCGAGCTGTTATAGTATCTCGCGATCGCCAGCAATCTCTAGTTTAGACAAACGTTCGTATTAGTGGCATCCTTATTCTACCAGCAAAATCGTTCACCTGCCAGGTACGAACGAGATAACCAAAATAAAACAGGTTCGCTCGAAGCACGGACATACAACAACTGGATCGACTGTGCAACGCTGCAAAAGTGCAGCCGTTGCCATCACTAGACATAACTACCAGCAACATAGCTGTCGAAATAATCGTTAATTGTGTAGAGCTTCTTTGATACAGTATTGACTCTGCGGCACTCAATTTCACGATTCAATCGTCCGCCATATTACTGGTAGTGAAATGGAGCGATGGCAACGGTTTTCTCAGCGGTGGACAACCTATCTAGTTGTTCTTCTTATATGTCGATGGGTACAAAGCAAATGCGCTTTGCCCGAGAGCTTGGGATATCCAAAGCTTGAGCCTTGTTTAGTCTTTCCGACCTCTTTTCTGCGGCCAATTTCAAGACTTTCTTTTTTCACATCGGTTTGAAAAAAATCTTGAACCTCTGCCTGCAATATACCACATTTGCAGAGAGAAAAATCCTGGGAACTTGTAATCTTTACAGGGTAAAGAGGGTTACTTTTACCAACAGAAGTTCGGTCCTGGGACAACCACTGTCCCAAGACCGAAAATAGACTTTTGGTCGGAGATTGGTAGTGGGATGGCGGATGACCCGCCTCTCACAGAAACGCAGACTTCACAAAATTTTCGTGGTTGCTGTAGACAGACTATTTTTTTAGGGGGGAAGGGAAAAATGATTGGACTTTTTCTTTTTAAGAGAAATTCTTCCAGTTAATATTGACTGTAGCCGTTACATCCATTTTTAATGATAGTTTAGAATTATAAAGTTACTCAGCATCCATTGTTCTTTTCCCCGATTGTACTCGAGTTCTAAAGAACCCACAAACATGACCAACAGGTAGTAGAGCTTTATTTCAGAATTTTTACAAACATTGAGCACCCATTAAGTTTTTCTGCTGGAACTTAGGCTCTAAGCACCCATAAGGATAAAACCAAGATCGAAGGAATTTCGTTTTCTAAACAAAAGAGTAGTTTTCTTTTTAAACAATCACGATTCTTTCTTTCCGCAATTGATTTTACTGAAGTTTATGTTGTGAGAAATAATAATCCAACAGTCATAGACGATCCTTTTCCTGAAGAAAACCGTTCGATTTTTTTCTGAATTTCCAATAGATTTTATCCTACAAGAGCAACTAAAATTGTTCCTTCATATTTTATGGCTGCTCTACGGCCAACGTGATGTTTTCTATGGGTGCTTGAGCCCTG
Organism: Cheiracanthium punctorium; assembly: GCA_038373885.1. Lineage (NCBI taxonomy): Eukaryota > Metazoa > Arthropoda > Arachnida > Araneae > Cheiracanthiidae > Cheiracanthium > Cheiracanthium punctorium. The sequence goes on from JAWZYV010011155.1 coordinate 2,983, forward strand.
GAGCACCCACATGGTTGGCGCCCCCTCCCCCCTGGGGTATGGTCTATAGACAATTGTTGCCTTGTTATTTGCCATCTTGTTTACTTATGTTTTCGAAATTTGTTTTTCTCTGCTCAGGAGTGGAGATCCAGAAGGACCTGTACGCGTGGGTGGCGGTGTTCCTCCTGCCCGTGAACTCCGCCCTCAACCCCGTCCTCTACACCCTGACGACGAAGCTCTTCAAGCAGCACCTCGCCAAGATCGTCTACAGCTGCAGGACGGCTCCTCACCACGCCAACGACACCTCCGGAATCTCCCTCACCTCCATCCTCAACCACAGGAACAGCTCGTCCAAGAAGACGCTCGTCACCACATTCTCGGAGGTGAGTTGTGTATAGTTAGTGTGTGTATGGGAGGAATACAGTATATACTGTGTGCCCGCTGACGGGATGGGACTATTCGGCGCGGCCTTCTCGGTGAAAATCTATGTTTCTCATGCATGAACAAAAAAATTGTGATGAATAGAAATTTGTATAATTTAAAGTGCTTCAACTTCTCTCGCAAAGGGGCCAGCGTTCGCATATTTTCGAGGGGGCCCCCCTGAAGCGATGGCCAAAACTGGTTTTTTTTGGTCTCGCAAAGAGGCCAGCGTTAGCGTATTTTCGAGGGGGTCCTTGAGGCGATGGCCGGACCCACTAATTTTTTTTATTTGGTCTCACAAAGGGGCCAGTGTTAGCATATTTTCGATGGGGCCCCCTGAAGCGATGGCCGGACCCATTGATGTTTTTTTAGGTCTCGCAAAGGGGCCAGCGTTAGCATATATCCGAGGGGGCCCCCTGAAGCGATGGCCGGACCCACTGCTTTTTTTGGGTCTCGCAAAGGGGCCAGCACTGATTCTATTGTATTATACGGAATTACAATAGTTTAAAAAAAACTTTTTTAATTCCTTAATTTAACAATTAACTTTTTAAATTTCTTTTTTTTAATAGTTAAAAAAAAACTTTTTTATTATAAAATCAATCTTTATTTTTGTACATTATTTAAAGTAAAAATGAGTTTCGCGCCGAATAGTACCAAACCGGCCCGCTGAAGCAACACCTTCTAGATATAGAAGGCCTAACAACTAAAGCTTTGACGTCATCCCTAGATCTTAAATGACGTCATCGCAGTTGCATCTTCGAAAAGTTAAACTGTTTAAAATTTCGGGTGGATGCCACAAATATTAGCAAATATCTTAAAGATAAAAATTAAAATACCTTTCGGGTACAAAATAATTCATTGTGATCTACTTCTGTATCCTATTATACAATGAGTGAGGGTCCAAAATTGGAATTTGTCGTCCTAAAATTAATTTTTCTATTTTAAATCATTAAAAAGTTCTATGAGTGAGAAAATTCACCATCAATTTATACTGTGTGAAAATAAAACGATGATGACGTCATATAAGAAGATCTAATGATGCGAACCTATTTTTGTCCAATATTTTTCATGGCGCCCGTTGTCGTTACCCCCACAAAGGGCTTTGTCTTCTAGTTATGTTCATTTTTCTTGAAAATAACTGATATTTTTCCCTTTTTTTCCAGCGGGATAACGTCTCGCTGAACAGGACATCGCTCTTGGTTCCGGACAGTCCATCGAGCGTCCGAATGTCCACGAAGAGGAAGAGTATCCCTTCCTACATCCAAGAGGACATGATATAAGAAGAAAAAACAATAAAAAACTGACTGCTGCGACATTGTATACATCTCTGGGAACGCCCGTGCTGAGAGGTTTGCAGCTGGCACGCCGACTCCCAATTTTTTTAAAAAGAAAACAAATCCTACCGACTTGTACTACTCATAAAAATATTGGATTCGTACAACATTAAATTTTTGAAGAAAGAAAAGAAAAAGATTTCAGAAAACGTAAGGGCAGTTCAATGAAAACGGAGCTGTTGGAAAAACAGTCAGTGAACTGCAGTCAAACCTCGTCACTAAGTCACCTGGATAATAGACGTCATTCACGTCATATGACTGCAAAATAACTAATTTTCGCTATTTTCGCGAGCCCTTCTTAAAATACCTTACAGTTGTCTTAAAATACCTTAAATGCAAAAGGGGTTCTATATTCAGACACTTCCGGGATTTTTCAACTTTCGGTTCTGTTCGTAATTCGCGAAATAACCGATATTTTTCATGTTCACGAAAATCACCGCCCTCGAAAATAAGTGAATTTACAGTATACCACCTTCCAAAAGTCCGGACCTTTTTAAATACGCTTTTTCACATAGTGTTCGCCTGTTATTTGCGTCTCTAATTGCGTTTCTTAAGACGTCACTTTTGGGAGTGCAAATGATGCAAAACTCTGTCCCATTTCTGGGTCGAGATTCTCTGTCAAAAGCACTCCATGTCTGTTGAGCACGACTCTATCAGCAATTTTCCCCTTGCAAACACTGTTTGTCTTATCGACAAATATTAGGAATTCATCCAGGAATGTTGTTCTTTTCACTTCTGTACGATGGCAGGTTCCAGTGGCGCACCCAGGATTTTAGTTTAAGGGGGTGGCTAGGCCTACAAATACCGATGAACTCGGTTATAGTGACCTCCATTATAGTTATAACTCTGTTATAACGTCAAAATATTCTGTATCACTTGCCCACGGAACACAAGCCCACTTTATCAACTTCACTCGTTATACAGTCGTAAATAATTATCCGATCTATTCAGTGACATTGTAACCGAGTTTAATTGCATTTCATGTACTAACTCTTTATTGAAAAACCAACATTTTTTCCCCCTTAAACGATATTTTAGAGATAATTCGGAGACGTTTTTTAAAAATAAAATATTTTAATTGATCAGTGACACAATTTTTAAGGCTTTTCACATGTAACTTTCCAGTTTTAGGAGGGGCTTTAGCCCCCCCCCCAACCCAATCCGTGTGTGCGCCTATGGCAGGTTCAATAGAACAGATTGTACTGTTAAATAACAAATACTATGTACGCCGTCTTTACTGATCATTTCCTCATTGTATCATTCACTTCATCCATTTAAATTCTTATTCTACCCATTTGCATAAATTATAATATAAGCCAATGATAGGTACACTTACTCTATAAACATTTAGGATTCCGTTTCGCATATAATATAAACTCCGCTTAAGAAGTCATTCCGCTTAGTAGGTCATTCTGAAGTGTGCCCCCGAAAGGGATGCACTCACGAGGTTTGACTGCATTCATTATTTCAAAGGATATGGCCGTAGCTGTTTATACAAGGATCCCTCTCTGAGACCAGACTGTCTATGTCTTCGTGGATAAATGTTGGCGGGTGCCTACGTAAGCACGATTGTACCCAGGCGTGCAGCTCTTCTTCCGAAGCCAATCTCTCTCGTGTGCTTAAAAAGCGTATGGAAATCGCATGGGGTCGAGATCTGGACTGTATGGAGGATGTGGAAGGGTTGTCGGAACAATAATCTCTGCAACAAGTGAGCGGTCTGCAGTTTTCGTCAAATGGAACGATTGCGCTACGTGCCCACCTCACTTCGAGCACGTCTGACAGACACACGACACAGCTGTGAACGTTCGTGTCATTTGTCTTTCTAAATCCCAACGGAGAGGGCACTTCTGTGCAAACAATTGCCTGCGATACCACTTGAGCTCCGTGCCAGTCATAGTTCATTCGGCTTCACCTCAAAATAAGAATGTGTTTGCTCAGTTCACAATGAACTCACATTTGTACCCTAATTACTACCCTACCCTAATAGTCATTTCTACCCTAATGGACAAGGTATCAAAAGCAAATTTTCCAGAAAACTTGTGACGGGATATCCCAAGAACAGTGACCTAAGCTTTTATTCCTTAAATATACAATAGACAAAAAGCAATCAATGACAAATTCTCGGAGAAAAGTAAAGGTACAGAATTTTACGATACCGATTAAAATTTTCACGATAATAAATCGATATAAATACAAACTTTAAACTTTCCTACGGCCCCCGTACAAAAAGCCCTTTCTCAGTAAAATGCATTCATGAGAGGATCGACTTATATAACAAGCGCTAACGTATGCTGTACCCAAATCGACGCTATTTCCACGCTGCGAACGGCAACCGCTCGATGTCAACAGGAGTGCCATAACAGTAACGCGTGTGCCAAAATCCAAAGGAACAGTTCAATGACTTCCAATGAAGCAAGCCTATGTCCCGCAGTCGCTAGATTACAAAATACAGTCGAACCTCGATGGAACGAATGGATTGGGACCCACACATCTGTTCGTTCAATGAAAGTCATTCGTTCAATCGAATATCCATTTTTGTAAAGAGTAGGGTATAAAAGTATCAATGCAAAATACCCTTAGATATAGATATGAAAAAAAGAATGATGATTGTTGACTACTAGCTTAAAAATTATAAGTTGTACGTTAGGCGATCCACTTTACTTGCTCTTAAAATTTAAAACATAATACAGGCATAGTTTTTGGCACTTTGGAAAGAAATCCTTGACAGTGCTTTGTTTTGACTTTCAAAAGTTCTTTGTCGATGTTTTCTAACTTCGTAAGAACAACTGCATCCATCTCGTAAGACAAAAAAAAAATTAAAAATTAGAGCATTCAAGCTGAAAACGGCTTCTTGGAATGTCACCTTTTATAATTCAATTTCCGTCATCTCTTCGGTGCTTTCAGATTCTTCATTCTCTTTCTGTTCACTGTCGAAGGTACTTAGCTGTACATCGCAAGACACATATCCTGTAAAATTTCCATTACTAGGAAAATCTTCCCATCCAGGCATTTCATCCTCGTTATCCACGGCGTCATTGTAAATGAGTGTTTCTGTATCGCTGTCTACGTAGGCACTTGCTTCGTTTGGAGAAATGAGAAAAAAATTATTGTATGACACACTTGGATGAGGGTGTGAACGATTAAAATTTTGCTTGCGAAATAATCATAGTTTTATGTGCGAATTTTATTTCAGCGATGGTTGTTCGTTCAATCAGAGCATTTTAGCACCGGGACAAAAAAAAAAAATATTCGTTAAATCTGAAAATTCGTTAAATCAAAGTACGTTAAATCGAGGTTCCACTGTAACAATAATGGATGCACAAAAAGGCAAGATCTTTCGAACTTTTTCACGGCTTTAAAATATCGAATTTGCAATACTGGGCGCATGGATCGCCCCTCTAAAAAAAAAAAATGTCACCCTACCTTGAGCTAAAGCCCATTATACCCATTGGCTGTTTCAACATTGGCTTTTATTATGACACACAGCATATGAAGCAACCCCCAGCCTCAATAAATGGAATGAGAAATACTGTTCAAACAAAGAAACGTGGTCTTCATTGAAATGAGTCCAGAAATTCAGTCAACACTGCACTGAGCGTAAAAACAGTTAGGTATGGGGCGGCGAAGCTGGCCGCCCTTGCGGCTAGTTAACAAAATTTCAGCATTTCATAAAAAATGGTGGAGGGGGGGGAGTAGTCATAATCTCAGACAGACATAATCTCTCAGACATAATCTCAGACAAGATCTCAGACATAATCTCAGACAGATATACGTTTACACAAAGTTTGTGAGAGGCTATTTAATATCAGTAATAGGTAAAATGTTATGTATTGACGTAATCATTGTTTTCCGTGATTTGTATACAGCCCCTGAAACGCATTCCTTCGGTGCGATTTTTTTTTCCTGAAGAGCCATTGAAAAGTGGTTTAAGTCAGCATACGTTTATTTTCATACCTCTGACACTTTTTACGATGAAAAGCAGAAATTCAGTACATCCACTAAATAATGTATGAGGTACATACCACTCACTGGGAATTTTTGTACGGGGCCCGTATAAAATTTAAATTTTACATTTGTTTAGATTGAATCTGGAAAATTTGAATCGATATCTTAAAAACCTATACATTTTTCTTAAAGTAATATATGAATTATATATGTCTGTGATTCTTATTTGAAGAATAAAATCCTAGGTCAGTAGTTTTGGGACATTATGTACATTATTGAGTATTAACCCTCTGAGCGTCTTGGAAATGGGCAAATAATGTAAAGTTGTTTTCACTGCAAAATTTTTATGCAGCTTTAAAATTATTTAAAAAATAAAATTTTGATAGGAAGGTTTGTAATTATTAAAAAGTTAACTCCTAAAATACCCATAAGCTTTACTATCGAAATATATTTTATGATGCCTTGGTGTTAAATATAATTTAAATTATAGATGCATTGCAGTGAAAACTGGAATGCAGTGAACGGGAATTTTCGTCTCAGCCGCTTGGAGGGCTGAGTACATACTAAATTGAGTCACTTAAAAATGTGATGATATTTTTCAAAAGAACAAACCAGAGCATAACAAGATACAAATGTGGCCATCATTATTTTGTAAATAGTGATTTTGCGAAGGTTCCAGGGATTTTAAAATTGTTCAAAGTTGTATATACTGATATGTAAATACGTCATCGATATATATTGTTTTGAAACGATATAATGTGCCAAAAACTATATTTATGATAAGATTTTAATGCACAGAATTGAAGAATATATATTTAATTTTAACTTGAAATGAGAGATCAAAAGAATAGTTGACAATTTTTTAATCAGCATTCAAAGAAAAAAACTACTTTTGTGAAAATTCTACTGTATTTAAGAAAAAGGATGACCCTGTTTAAAAATTCAACCCATTACGGGAAAGCTTCAGTGTGGCATTTAGGTGACGTCACATACCAGTCGTGAACATAATCTCAGACTTTTGCTCCGCAAATGGAAGTCGCCGCGACTTTTGGCGCTGTGATATCGGTTAGAATTTTACAGGATGCCGAGAATTGTTAAGATACTTTACAAAATTAAAATTTAAAAAAGAATTATAAGTACGAACTGGATATTTTGAACGATAATCGACTTACAAAAGTGATAAATTTTCGTTTTCTATAATTTTGTGCCAAAGAATCTGACAGATGGCGCTCGCTGTCAAGGACATTGGCAAGAGATTCAGAAGAGCGCAGTAGACTTAGCGAATTGGCAAATATTTGTCAGTGTGATCTTTCAGCAGGCCGGTGTACCTACACATCGATCAATATCCGTGAGCCATTGCCCCCATCAACATTTCGCAAACAGATGGATTGGTAATGATGATCCAATTCAATGACCTCCTCAATCGCAAGATTCAACCCCTATGGATTTTTCGTGTTGGGTTACGTCAAAGATATTATTTACAGGAAAACGTGTCCTAATGTAGATTAACTCAAGTAGCGATTCACAGCTGCTATTCATGTCGGATATTGTCCAATACTTGGAATGAAATCGAATATCGTTTAGGTGTTCTAGGAGCCATCAAAGGATTATGTCCTATAGAAATTTGTTAGTTTTGTTATATCTGCAATTAGCAATTACATTTTTTTAATGCTACTTACTGTGTTTGAAATATTTTTTATTTAATTTTATAAAGTATCCAACAATTCTCTAGTACCCTGTATTACGCTGTTCCGTTTTAAACACAACGCTAAAAATTCCTGACGATACCCCCCCCCTTGTAACTACAGTAGAATCTACCTATAACGAAGTCTCCTTATAACGAATTTCTCCCTATAATGACATTTTTAATCGGAACTTAACTTTAAGGGTTAAATGACGTTAAAAATACTCTCCGTATAACGAAAAACGGGTGTCCCTATAACGAATTTTTTTCAGATTTATCTTTGAGACTTTTTTGTCAGTTTTGAAGAAATTTTCTAATTTTTGGACAGGCCACTCAATGAAAAAGTAACAAATGACCTTTCCAATCTTTTAGAAGAGGACTCAGAACTGTAACTACCTTATATCCTACAAATGAGGAAATTTTGAACAGTGTAATAGACGAAAAAATGAAATCTGGGAAAGTGAAACTGATTTCGAAAATGAAGACGTTTCACAGCCAAAACCACGTCATACAAAAATGCTACAGCCATTCGAAACCGTTAAAAGGGGGTTTACAAATAGAAGAAAATGTGCCTGAGTCTACTTTCAGCGCACTTTAAAAATGTGAATATTTTTATGAAAATTTAAAATCACGGTATGCATAGTAATGTAAAATAACGGAATTTTTCAAGTAAAATAAACGCGACTGTAACTATATATTTTATTCTCTAAATTCGTGAATTGTCTTTACTTTTAAACATTTCATTTATACAATCAAAAGTAAGAAAACATAAGTTTAACAAATTTATAATATATACTAATTTATTTTTAAATGAAAGTCAAAATTAAATACTTTTATTAACTAAGAAGTTTGTTATATTTGCTGAAATAACTGAAAAATCCCTGTACAACGAAATTTTCCCTATAGCGAATTTTTGAACTGGAACCAAGCGAGTTCGTTATAGAGAGATTCTACTGCATTCTGTTCTATTCCTTATTCGGTTGCCTATTTTCTTACGTATTCTAATCCCTCTTTGGCATAAATATTGAAGAAAAGTCAATTTATTTTCTTTTCATACAGAAGGAAATAAATTACTCAAATAAATAAAGACAATAAATATTCAAAAAATATGTTATTTTACATGCGATGATTTTAATTGGAGTGATTCTGTGGTGAAATGGTCGAATTTTTAAACATGGCCAACCTGTGAAAATACTTGTATGCATTTATTTGTACATACGTTCCATCGGTTACATATTTTAATATGACTGTATAGTCTGAATATTGTCACAATGTTATGAACGTTTTTTCTCATGGATTATCGTCAAAATGTATATCATGTGCCATCCTAGATCAAGTTAGAAAGTATCTACGTTGAACTTTTGTTGAAATATTTATGTAACTTGTTTTATGTTGAAATAAATTATGATCCATACTTGAGTTGTAGATATTCTTTATGAACCCTTCATTCGTTTAAATTGCATTTTTACGTCCCAAAATGACCAAAATAACTTTTATTTAACTTTCGCCTTTAAAATGTGCGATATGTTTTTTAAATTAAATAACAACTTTTAATTTGTTTTAACATTTATTAAGTAATCTGGATTGTTAGCATATATTTGCACACACTGTTCTTACAATAAGTCACATAAACTGCACATGACTGGCCCATGAATGAATGCACATAACTGCCCATGAATGGCCAATGTTTGCTATATTTTTAATGAAACGCACGCAGTATAGCAATACACGCACAAGGTTTTATAGTATAGTGACACTAGCTGTGAATTTTTATTTTATCTCGTGATATCCATGAATAAATGAGTTGAAAAATTTTAACCATTAGTAGTTCAGTGGCGTAAAGCACTCAATAAAGCTTTGTGCGGTAATAGTAAAATCATATAAATAAAGTTTTCTTGCAAACTTGAGAAAGTAAGGGATTTCTGAATTGGCTCATCACCTGTCATGGCAATTTGTAAGGCAACTTTGTTATTGGGTTATGAAGCCCAACACAAGTAATATATTGAGATCGTTTTGTGAGTGGCGACACAAATGTATTTCCTTAATTTGTATTTGTAAATGTTGGGCTTCATAGTGCAAGAAATGACCCGAATACGGTAGTTTTTTTTTCAAACCTCCATAAAATATTCTGAAAGTACCGCTAGTCACGTTAAAAATCATGTTCATTATAGTTTCATTTACGATGAACTTGGATGCGGTTAAACAACTTTAAATCCAAAATGTAGACGCGGTGCAAGATGGCAAAGAGTTCGTCGATGGCCAAAGCAAGAAAACAACGAGGTACAAATCGGGTACAAATTGAGGGCACGTGATCACGAAGCCAGCTGGGAACATCATGAAATGAAAAACAGACCCTGACAGACAGACAGCAGACCGCGACTACTGTCACTTCAGGGAGACTGCAGCTCCCTCAGTCTCCCCCTTTGGATATGCCCTTGATTCTACGGTAAAATGGTTGCATTCGATGTACTTTGGGTTGTTTCGAAACCAAACCAACGATATGTCGTATGCCATTGTCGTATGCATACGACAATGGCATGCATAGTCGGCAAACCATAGTTTGCCGACTATGGTTTGCATAGTCGGCAAACCAGTTGCCGACTATGCAAACCAAAGTCGTCGCATAGATTTGCAGGAACCCAGCTTGCTCGCTCTTATCCTATGTATATGTGCAGGGTGGCCATAATTAAACTGCAAGTGTTCAAGGGGTGCTGGAGAGAAAACTACCAGGAATATTCACTGGAATATTCCTGGTAGTTTGCTCTCATTTCTTGGTATCTGAACGTTTCAGAACATGCACAAGTCAGATATGAAAAAAAAAAAATCGCCATTTTCACCCGATAGATGGCGCTATATCGTGTTTCAATGCTTGTGGACGTCCTATATGCAAATTTTAAGCCCATCGAACAGTGTAAAAAGAAGAACCCATTGAGTAATGGTCCATCATAACTCTGAATAAGTAGGAACGCATGTGCATTGTTAGTGATGATATTCTATCAGAATGGTAGCCATTATTCAGCTACTCTGTGAGTCTACCGGCGTATCAAACGATTAAGAGGTCCAATGTGTGTCAATGAGAATAAATAATGGTTTAATTGTTTTCCAAAGCGTCTTCACAAATTAAACAATTGATAATCTAAATTTACGTTCATTTTTGATTACATGTTACTGTAAAAATTTAATTACTGAAGCGAATTGTATGGAATTTTGATAAACTGTAAATGATGTTTTATATTGCTTATATGCCTCTTAGAATGTCACTATGCTCTGTCTATCGGTTTTGGAAGTTGTATAGGCCACCGGTGAACTCTGAAATACGGTACAGTGCCATCTATCGGGTGAAAATGACGATATATATATATATATGTAATATATAAAAAGGTAATTTGGCTTTTACTAGTTTGGGTAGTGTTCAAGCGGGTACTTTCACTGTAAGTTTTGCTTTTCTGTTTTACTTGCCACGCGCGCTCTGGAGCTATGTTTTATTTATTTTGTTATTTGTCAGACATCAGGCCGTCGATTTTGAGTTCTTTAGAGTGTACACGTGTCCCCACGCCTTTGTAATCCCGGATGCGGGTCATGTTGGTAAATGTGTGTAGTTCGATTAGAGATAAGAGAGAGGCGGAGTTATGTCTTCGCAAACCACGTGGTGTGGTGAGCGTAAATACACACGCACATCGAAAATCGAGAGACTTATGCCACTGGAACTGCTTAATTAGTCCACGCTGATTTTGTACCCGTCTCCCTTCTCCTCTTCTCACTCTATATTGTAACTTAAATGTAATGTTTAATAAACCGTTTTACCTGCCTTAACTCTGGAACTTTACTGACATATCTGACGTCTCATATAAATATATATATATATGTAAAGAATGGGCCTTACGCCATTCCTTGTTGGAATGATTGACGCAAATCCATTGGGGTTCTAGGTTAAATAGTTTATTTCAAAGTTCGGGCAGAGGGCAGGAGTCAGGCCGGCGACCTTTTAGCTCTGGGGCTATCTTCGTACATCGCAGTCTAACAGCTAAAGTTGGAAGCTCCTGCAAAAGCTTCACGTTCCAAACTCCTAAAAGCTAAGTTAAAACTCTAAAGCTCCCAAAATTTCCGCGCTCTTGCTTAAATACTCCTTAGTTACCACACCTGCTGGCAGGGTGCAGCACGATCGCGAAGGCGTTATTCTCAAACGTAATTAGTTAACTAGCTTGTCAATCAAGACATGAGAAACACCTGCTTACCCAGTTCTAAAAGTACGTAGTAATGAAAACCACAGAAAACTGAAGGTTGATTCATCAACCAATTTTCTCCTTATGGAACTTCAACAAACCCCATTCATACGTAATATTTGTATGGCCGAGAAACAAACTTTACAGTAAGAGTAACCGAGATTAAAGAAGGCTTTTCAAATAACATTAAATTAAATTAGGTTAAATTAGCAAAGTTTATTTTATTATTACATACATATTGCATATTTGACCTGCGCATGCTCTGAAACGTGTAGATACCAAGTTTCAATGGAATATTCTCGGTAGTTCTCTCTCCAGTACAACTTGAACACTTGCAGTTTAACTATGGCCGCCCTGTATATGCAGTGGAACCTCCCAAGTTGGCTATCCACGAAACTTAGACACCTCCCTAAGCTGGACACTTTTCTAGGAAACGGAAAGCGTCTATAACAGAAATATACCTCTATAAGTTTGAGAGTTTTGCAGGAAGCCGCATAAGTGTCCAACTTACGGAGGGGGTTTCACTGCACTTCGATGTAATATCATTTAAAGATACTACTGCACAAGCCTCAACTAGATGGGGGTAAGTGAGACAAGTGCCCCGGGAGCCGTGCTGAAGGGATTGCCAAAATTAATGAAACTTCATTAGAAAGGAGGTTCAAAAATGAAGCTTTTTCCCGGGCGCCTTGCTGAAGGTGGGTCAAAAATTGAGCTTTTA